>LR991055.1:33043450-33087462 GCA_905163555.1 Notocelia uddmanniana
TTGAACTTACTATTATTTAATTGCTTTTCTTGGTAGCCTATTTAGGTATCCTTCTGCTGGCTGGAGGCCTCTCCTTTTTTCCTCTACTCGAGCTCGCATCAATCCCAGCAGAATGGTCCAAATCGTCACACTATCTCCTTTTTGGTCTGCCTCTGCTCCGGTTGCTATCTTAGGGGGTCAAACTCCGTACTCATTTTGGCCTATCTTTATGAATGCATTTGCATACGGCAGACATGCCCAGATTGCCCAGCCTAGACCCATTTCCGTTTCGCGGTTCACGCCCACGTCTACAACTCTTGTTTTGGAGCGCAGTTCTAACACGAAACTATTGTTTGATCAGTTCTGCGATATTGGCGCTCCATCGCCCGCTCGCAAACCTTGAGTTTGACTTATGATCTTATCTTTTATTATTAGTAGTTACTTAGCTTTCATATTGACAAAAATAAGTGGACGCTGGGCATCCTTCACGATGCAACTGTACTGGGAATAACGCTAGGATGATGATGATGATATTGAACAAAATTACCGTGAACAGTTCGTTTCAAGTAGCTTTATACGTTGCCAGATACAGTGTATATGCCTGTAACGCTGTTGGATTTCATAGTAGGATGAAAATTTTAAATGATTGTGGAGAAATCATATAATACAAAAGATGTTTTAGATAATCTCTACCTCTGTATTAAAGAGATTTGCACTTAGGATTTACGATAATTATTTAAGAACAATAAAAATTAAAATTTATTATCAAAGATTTTTTCAAAACCTTATTAACATACATCGGAGGTTGCTTTTTTACGGAATTAATATAAAGTGCTAAATAATTATTTTAGCTTTTTTGATACTAAATTGTACGGAACCAACGTCATGTATTCTTCATGCCATCAACGGCTTAACATGCCTTCCAAAGCACGAGAGCGCTCAGTTAGTAACCACTCAAAGCGGTCACCCATCCAAGAACTGACCTGCGCCCACATTGCTTAACCTCGCATACCGCACGCGGTAGGCGGGTGCCGCTGGGCCACGAGCGCTCTAAAGTAATAATTCTGCACTACTGCATGACATAACACATATTTTAGATCTAACTTGTCCAATCTACGACTGGTATGGGAAAAACATTTCCACAGGAATGATGAAACGTGATTAATTGTGACTTTCATAAAGAAAGGGAAACCGTTTCTCACATGGTTTTTTTGGTGTCTTTCTATACCGTCTTATTCAAGCTATATCTAACTCGCCTGTTCTACTCGCTCGGTCTCAACGAGCTCTAAATAATACCACAATGGCGGGCGCGAGAACACCGCGCAGATTAAGTTGATCCTTCCATATTGGGATTAATTGCCTCACTTTCTTTCACTTCTGTTTAGTTCGCTAAACAGTTGAGAGCACACGCTCGCTTCGAGCGGTTCGCTTTTTGCTGAATCACGCTGTTACGTCGCCTAAATAATGTACATCCGTGCATACATAAAATCACGCCTATATCCCCAAAAGGGATAGGCAGAGCACACGAAAATAATTTTTTTTGCCACTTTTTTTAGATGGATGATGAAAATATGATCGCCCACAACATACTTCAGCCTGGTTCCCATCGCATAGGCGACTCTTACAACATGTGTCGGAAAGAATATCCATTCTTCGTCTAAGAACTGCGTTACTAAATGTATCCATTGTCAACGCATAATCCATTCTTCGTCTAAGAACTGCGTTACTAAATGTATCCATTGTCAACGCATACGCACCCACAGAAGTATCTAGCGATGAAGATAAAGACGATTTTTACGAACGTCTGGAAGCAATATATGAACAGCTGCCCAGTTTCGATGTTAAAATACTTGTGGGCGACTTTAACGCGAAAGTGGGGAGAGAGGAGATTTTCGTACCCACTATTGGGAAACATAGTAAGCACGATCACTCTAATGATAATGGTCTGAGACTAATTAGCTTCGCAACATCCAAAGATATGGTGATAAAGAGCACTATGTTTCCCCATAAGGACATCTATAAAGGGACATGGAAGTCTCCCGACGGGAAAACTATTAACCAGATCGATCATGTGCTCATAGATAACAGGCACAAAAGTGCCATACAAGACGTCAGAGTTTTCAGAGGTGCGGACTGCGACAGCGACCACTATATGCTAGGCATTAAACTCAAGGTAAAAATTAGAGTAGAGAAAGAGGTAACACGAAAACTAGATTTTCAATTTAATATAGAACAACTAAAAAACCAAGAAATTAGACAAATTTTTCAATTAGAGCTCGGTAACAGTTTCAGTGGGCTGACTATTGACGAAGACATAAATAAAACGTGGGAGGGCATTAAAACTATAGTGAACAAAGTGGCACATAAAGTAATAGGCCGAAGAAGGAGAAGGAAGAGAAGGAAATGGTGGAATAATGAATGCGAAAGGATTATAGAGGAAAGGAAAAAATACAGGATCCTCGCGGAACAAGATGCACACTGGGAGAACACTTACAAACACCTGCAGGCAGAGGCCAAAATCGTCATCAAGCGAGCCAAAAGAACCCATCTGGAAGGAATCGTCAGAGGGATGGAGACTCTAATGAGAGCAAATCAATCTCGGGAGTTTTATAAAGAGCTCAACACTTTTAAGAAAGGGTACCAACCTGTCACTGAAATGTTGGAGGATGACAGCGGGAATCTCATCACTTCCAGAGATGAAATCAAGAGTAGGTGGAAAAATTACTTTGAAAATCTACTCAACTGCCCCCCTCTAGACGAACCGATAACCGACAGTAGTAGCAGCACAAATGACGCCGAAGTTCTCCCCCCAACCTTTGATGAGGTCCATCAAGCGATTATGCGACTTAAGAACAACAAGGCCCCGGGTATTGACGGTTTACCGTCAGAAATCTGGAAAAACTGTGGCGGGATAGCACAATCCAAATTATACGAACTTCTGCTTAAAATATGGGAACTAGAAGAACAACCGCTAGAGTGGAATGTGGGGATCGTCTGTCCGGTACATAAAAAGGGCTCGAAGAAAAAGTGCACGAACTATCGGGGAATCGCTCTACTCTCTACAGCGTACAAGATTCTGTCAAACGTGCTGCTAAAGATATTGGAGCCTTATGCGGAAACGGTCCTTGGGGATTATCAGTGTGGCTTCCGGAAAAACCGCAGCACGACTGACCAGATCTTCTTGCTGAAACAACTGATGCAGAAGAAGTGGGAGTACGCACAGAGCGTTCACTCGCTGTTCGTGGACTTCACAAAAGCGTACGATAGTATAGACCGACGAGCCTTATACTCCATTCTCATTCACTTTATTATCCCTAAGAAGCTAGTTGCCATAATCACGGCAGCAACAAAGGAGAGTAAGATGCGCGTCAGGGTGGGGGGTGAGCTGACAGATGACTTCGCGGTGGTGACCGGTCTAAAGCAAGGAGATGCTCTATCGCCTGTGCTTTTCAACCTGGCCCTGGAGTACGTTGTGAGGAAAGTTTTAGCTCTGGACACAGGGATAAGGTTGAACGGCAGGCACAAGGTGATAGGGTACGCGGATGACCTGGCTTTATTAGGGGAAAAACGCAAGGATGTGGCTGAGGCGGCGAGGATTCTTGACCGTGAGGCCTGTACGATAGGTCTCAGGATCAACCATAGCAAAACAGAGTACCTTCACATGAAACGATACAAGAACACGCGCGCTCGGCGAGACTGTCTTCATGTTGAGGGTACCATTTACCAGGGCGTTGATAAGTTTCGGTACTTGGGCTGCACTGTCACTGATACAAATACGAGAGAGGAGGAGATAAGAATCCGCATCCAGAACACTCTACGATGCAGTGCAGCCCTCCACAAAGTCTTGGTGTCCAGGCTTCTAAGCAGAGGTACGAAGGTGAGGATATATAAAACCGTCATAAGGCCTATCCTCATGTACGGCTGCGAAGCCTGGACACTAACCCAAAAAGAAGAAAATCAACTCCTGGTAACAGAAAGGAAAGTTTTGCGGAAGATCCTGGGACCTGTCAAGAACGATGACGGCTCTTGGAGGATCAGGAGAAATGCCGAGATCGAAGAATTGGTGGCCGAACCGAATATCATCGGCGAAACAAAAGCGCACAGACTTCGCTGGTTCGGCCACTTACTGAGATTGGGAGAGGATCGAGCCGTCAAGAAAGCATACTTGGGGCGACTGAGTGGGCGCCGCCCGGTTGGTCGACCCAGGTATCGCTGGGAAGACAGTGTGGAGGCGGATCTGCGGCAGCTTCGGGTCGAAGACTGGCAGGAGGCTGCGCAGGATCGGGAAAAGTGGCGTGCTCTCGTTTCGGAGGCCAAGATCCTCTTTGGATCGTTGCGCCGATAAAGTAGTAGTAGTAGTAGGTTTTAAAGAATATTTCGTATGCCTTAGGCGGCCTTTTGTTGCCTGAAGCAAATAAATAAATAAATTTGCACCAGAGCGAAGATGTTATGACAATACCTACAATACGAATACTTTCAATTACACACCAAACATAATAAAACAACATGTACAAAATGATAAACCAAGATAAACATGCGATCTTATGACTAAGAACAACATGCGGCATTATCGCTAAAGAGTGATCTCTTCCAGACAGACTTTCATAGTTGCTATTGTAAAAAAAAATATCTGTAAATTCATTTTTTATCAAGTAATAAAGCAATTTGGAGACGTCCCTCACCAAAAACTTTAGTCCCAAATCAAATACATCGGTTTATTTCGGTCCAACGATCGCATCCGACCAACTAAAATATCAACTATTTTATTATCTTTAAAACCATCGACACAACACTTCCAAATATGTACCTTATTTCGAACCATATAAGTTCATTCTTCGAAGTACAAAACAAATAAAATTAATCGACCATCATGGCTAGACACCATCATTATAATGTCTATACTTATTTCTCACCTATCTTCCTCTAATATCATATTTCAGAAGGAGACGTCGACTATCTCACGTCTACTTTAAACCCCTCGCCTGTGTCTATTTTATTGGTTTGCCCGCCGGTCAGAAAACCCCTAATTTTCTGCTTCATTTAACGGACTTATGGTCTAAGGAAGACTTCTCGGCGCCTTCATAGATTCCCCATTAGATTGCTTTCCCCCTAATAAATATCCTCAACGTCAAAAGGGACAAATAAAAAAGTCGAGAATAAATACATTTGTAGTTTTGCTCATGGAATTTATTTGTTTAGTTGCGATTTGTAGGAGTTTGAAAACATGTTAAGAAATAATGTCCACAAATAAAACGAATAACTATACTGCATACAATCATACAGATAAATAAACAAAGCGGTCCAATTTCATGGACGGCCTGTTTAGCCTAGTGGGTAGTGACACTGCCTCCCGGCTAGAGGTCCCGGGTTCGAATCCTGGCCAGGGCATTATTTGTGCATTTAGCACGGATTTTGTTCTTGGGTCTTGGATGTTCTCTATGTATTTAAGTATGTATTTATCTATATAATATGTATATCGTCGTCTAATACCCTTAGTACACGCTTTGCTTAGTTTGGGACTAGGTCGATTTGTGTAAGATTGTCCCCCAATATTTATTTATTAAAAAAAAAACTAACTGTGCGAATACTCCATGAGAGAATAATTCGGAGAGTTAGTATATTAGTCGCATGTTCAGTTTTTCTGTGTACTGGTTTATTATTTCTCTTTTTTTTTATTGACTGAGCAGCGATTGACCCTATTTCACCTGAGGAAAAGCAATAACATGGCCTAATATGTTTCTCACTGGTTCAGGAATAGCCTATTCACTCTTGTCTTGAAGAGACCCCGATTGTATGTATCAGGAAATACAGACGACGACAGAAAATTCCAGTCCTTAGCTGTTCACAAATAGGAAAGAGGAAGCAAATCGCTTCGTGCGAATAAATGGTAGACTGACAACGTAATCAATTAAGAGATCAAAACTACAAACGAGCTAACCTAAAGAGCACTCCAGAACAATATAGAGCTGATTTTAAAACACTCGAATTAAGTTTGTCTAATGTCGTTTCGCAATATTCAATAGCTGGGTGAGATGAATTCCTTGGCAGATTTTATCTAAGTATACTTAACCACTTTATTAGAACGTTTCTCTTTTAGTAACTGTCTTCTATCTAATAATATAAATGAATCAAATGAATATCGTAACGACATATTTCCAATTCACTTCTCCTCAATAGAGCCATTAATTTCTATACTTTATTACACCTTCATAGAGAAGCTATTTTTGCACCGCGGCATCCTCACGTGGAACAAAGCACAAGCATTTTAGAAGCGTTTCTTTCTATTACCCGTTTCAATATTATGTGCACCTTGCTTTATGATGTTATTATGGACCTTGCATGCACGGTTGCACATTTTGGAGAGGTGCATATACTATGACCGTGTCGTATTCCCGGGGTGGAGATCTGGGGTATTTTATTTGTTCCGTTATTAACACTGCTAAACGAATTAAGAAGTCAATTTTAAACGTGCTATCAGAAATTTAAATACAAATTTAAATAAAAATCATAACTTTTGGATAATGCACAAAACATGTACCTAATATCGATATATAGAGGTCAAGTTATCAAGTTTTATACTTTCAACTTAACTTCCAAGCTGTGGTGTTTAAAATTCTATAAGAATGAGAAGGTAAACGTAAGTGAATTATACGATTTTTGGTTTAAACAAGATGAGTCGAACAGTTTTTAAGTTAGGTACTCAGTGCTGAAAAACTGCCTCGCCCAAGCAAAAAGACGTGTGTTTCCTATGGTGATAACAACTTTTTCAATTTATAGTGTAGGTAGGATAGTGGTTATAAATTAGGACTAAATAGTAGTAGGTATGGAACCCTTTTTGTACGTAGACGGACACGTACGACGCCGCTTTATTTTATAAAAAAATCTCAAATGTTGGTCTTAAGATCGTATAATGAAGAAATAAACCGTAATCAAAAGTCATATAAGACAAATATGACTTAAGCTTAAGGTACGCAGGGCCATAGAAATCCAGAATAATGTAATAAGGAAAAGATGGCGACTCCAGATAGTTTCCATAGTGTCGCCGTGATAACGGTGAGCCTATTGGATTAAGTAATTGACCAGATAATTGAGCGGGAATCAAAAGATTTCCGCCCATTGTTGAGGCTCTATCCATTAACGGGAGAAAAGATAAGGTTAATGGAATTTTGGAAATTGAAACGAATTAGATGTTAAATATAGGTAGTTATACCGAAGTAGGAAACCATATCTATGTGATGAAATTTAAAGTTGTACGTAAGTCTCAAATCCGCAGTTATCAAAAATGTATTTAATGTTTACTTTATCGTTTGCATTAAAAGTTAAATCGTGTTTTGATTTGTTTATTAAATAGTAAAATCATTATTATCATCATCAGTTAAATGTATATTATATGTATGTTAATTAATTCTGATGCTCTTTACAGGAAGCCAAGCATAATTTACAATTTAAAAGAACTATAACAACTATACCATAATATCAAAACATTATCTTTAAATGATACGCTTCCATTATAAGTCAACTAATATCCCAGCAAATTTCAATCAAAATCCGGCAATTACCAAAAAACACTTCCAAATTCAAGATGCTTTTTCATTAATTACCGCCAAGGAACAATATAGGGTGCTCCAGCAATCGCGCACTCCGGCAAAATTAATATTGACGCTCCTTGTTACCCGGCCTTTATAATAATACTGCTTAAATACGAGCCAATGAAATTTCGTTAACACTCTATTGGTGACTTTGTGGTTGAATTTTATACGATGCTTCCAGACTGACAGGAAAGTTTACCGATATCGTGTACTAACCTTGTATATATTATGCTGCTTGGTGGAATAAAATACCATAGGTACACCATGCCGCAAAAATATGATATGATAGCAAAATGACCACGCGATGAACTCGTCTGTATTTAGAAATTTATGGTTCTTTGGGTTTTTCGATTTTGATACATTTAAAATAGAAAAAACTTAGAGTAAACATATTTTTAGTGCTTTTCTTGAATAATCTAAGATTTAACTTAGTGCGTGATATTTATACAAAAACAAATCACAACATCTTTACCAAAGTACATAAACCAAAAGAAACGTACTTAAATCTAAAGAGACAATAATATATCCTCTCAAACACTAAAAGCGGCACGTGCTCAGACATTACTCACACACGCATCATAAAAGAAAGTAAAAAGAAAAAAAAAAATTTAACACAGAAACACTTTCGAAGAGATAAAAGGAAGCGTGAAAGTGGGAAAGTTCTAACAATTCCAAATTCGAACTGAACTGGGCTCAAGGTACCTCCCTGTGGTACCCCCCTTTGTCTAAGTTGGTATTTGAGCACGAACTAGCGAACCATTGTAAAGATCTAAGTAAAAAGGTAAAAGATACAAGTTCCGATGGTTCAAAGACGAGATTAAAATTGTTTATAAGGAGTTTTGTCATGTCTAGATAGTTGGATGCATTGTGTAAACACATTTTGTTTGTGATTCTACTTAAAGCAATGTTAAAAAATATTTTTTTGCCGATAAATAAGTCGCAGGTACATATTACAAGATTGTTCAAGAAGTCCAGAAAACGCTGTTTTGAAATAAGCTACAATGTTCAGAAGTCTAAGTATCAGGATGTTTATCTACACTTTTTGCATTATTGCATTGTAATAAGGTCCAACACTTTATGAATAATATTTCTTACCCGAAGTCTCAAGGGAATCACAATAAAATATATCAAGAATAAGACTGCGAATTCTTTAAAAATGAACTGACGGTTGCATCTCGATTGCAGAATTAAATTTACCTCAAATTCCGGAAATGCAACGCAACGGACCACGCAGAAGCGAAATGTCAAAGCATCGCATTCTTCGCATTCCGTCTCGCCATTTGTTTTCTGAGTCTCACTTACTGCGAATTTCGAATTCAAGAAAGTCGTTCCACAGTCGGATCGCGTATGGCTCGACTTAGCAATCTTTGTGTCAAAGGATCTTTTTGATTTATATGCGTGAGTGGTGAACTGGCGTTCGGCTGGCGTTTTCATTGTGAATTTTATTTGAATGTGAAATCGATTTTGGCTGAATGATTGTGGATTTTACGTGTGATCAAAGAATATTTATTCAATATAATATGTATTTAGTCTCTGAGGCTTGCGTGATTTGTTTTTTTTTAATTATAATCAGAAATTATTTAAAACGAAGCACAAGACAGTTTTTATACAACGACGGTGGCAAGCAAGATTACGGACTGCCTGATGGTAAGCAGACACCGTAACCTATGGACGTGACTCCATAAGAATCACAAGCACGTGGCGAACTCTTTATTGAGTATTCGTTTTGGTGTCCCTCACTCTTAAATATCAACACAGCGTATCCTCAGAAGCTTCGAGCTTAATCTAGCTTCTAAGGAATAAGGCGCTAGGAGAATTATCTGATGGTCGGCGAGCAACTCTGCTCAACTAACACTCAAAAACTGCCTAAACATATCCATATTATTATTTGCCATAAACTGTAAGCTAACCTGGTTGCCTAGCCGCAATTATCATATAATATATTCGTAATCTTATCTCACACATATGAGCTAATTTCATTGCTTGAAATTCTTATGAAATTAAAAATACAATATAAAATACAACTAATTAGACCAGTTAATTATGTTTAAATCAGCTAATGCTTCTAAAGTATAAGTGATTAAAATTCATTACAAATTTTTTATTGATATTAAAATGACGATGCGCTTCGACAGCAAAACTATTATACCACCAATTTTCGGTATGCACGCGAGCGACTAGCATAGAAGCGTATCGAGCTAACGTGAAAATCATCTTCAAGCTACATATAAAATGAGCTCATAACTTTATGCAACTGCTCTATGAAGTACAATGTGCATTAAGGGTGAGGTGGTGTGGCTCTAGTTATAAGTATTTGCTATATCACTCACTGTACCATGCCTTGTGATTCAGTAATAAAGTACTTATCCTATAGTTCAGTCGTGTATTTCAATTACGCTTCCCGGCACAATTACCTCAAGGGTATTAAGAGAGATATCACAAACGAGAGTCTATTAGAATGCTTTAATGACTCCAGTTTGTAAAACCATTCTTACCGCGTGTAATACACATAATGTTTTTCAACAAACTTGGATAAAATGAATAAAGTGTACTTAAAGCCAAAAATAATATATAAATAATGGCGCCACTCGTCGACGGCAAATGCATGAATGATACGTAAGAAAGGGATGTATACATTACGTCCTTCAAGGATTATAGGCTATTCTATCCATGCATGCTTATCATGGCGCCGTATAAGAGCAATTGTGATGAAAAACACTAGTTCTCATTTTAAAACCTTCACGAATGTTTTTGATCGTAGATTATTATTTTTCCTGTACCAGTGTTTTATTTTTGTTTCATTTAAGTTAAATTCGGATAAACATATTAGGTACTTAGCAAATTTCAAGTTTATAAACATAAATGGTTATTGAAATGCACCTGACGGAGTACCTAAACACAAAAGCCCTGTTATCCCCAAACCGACACGTCCACACCTGTTACCCCACACCCGTTTTTATAATTATGGAAACAGTCAAGTGTCATTTGTAAGATTTTGACAGTTTCCATATAAAAACGGGTGAGGTGAGAGGTAAGTACGCTTCGGTTTGTGAATAACACCCCAGAAGCCTAATCAGTAAAAGTCCAGTACACAAACGCAGAGTCACCAACGTTAGTGGAATTTTGAGTCTTATAAACTTAACAGAAACAGAAACAGCGGAAAATACTTTGCGCAGGTACCAATACACTGTGGTGTTGCGGGTGTCTATGGGCGGCGTTAATCGCTTACCATCAGGCAATTCGTCTGCTCGTTTGCCTCCTTTTTTATAAAAAAAGTCTATCTTTGATCAAGTTTCTGAAGTCATCTGTGGTCATCATCACAAATTAATGGTTTATGTTATGAGGCAATGCGGCTGCAATATTGGTTTAGAATGCTTAAATTTGAAAAAGGACTCAGTTTCTTGTTCCCCTGAGTACATTACAGTCATGGTATCTACATAAAATGAACATCTAGAAATATTTTGTCGTAGGTACTCTGGCCCGCTTTTAATTAAGTATTTTTAAATACTCTGTTCACTATTAAAAATAATGAAAAAAAAATTGCACAGAATACTATATTATGTAGTTAATGAAGAAGAATGAACTTGAAATAAATAAAACTTAGTGACTTTAGATAATCATAATAAGAAGCCGAAATCAGTCTGAATGTCATAATTTTCAATAAATCTTGCACTAAACTAAGTGCAGACAATTCATTACGCTAGAATATTTTAATTCTGCTTACCTACTGTCTGGTTTAAACATAATTTATTGTTTCAGGTTCGAAGCTGACGCGTCAAGGTGAGTCTTTTACTATTAATTGCAAATTCATTGTCGATTTCTTTAGGCAATTCGTCTGTCAAGCTTTTTTTTCAAAAACTTGACGAATTATCTAAGATAAATAATTTAGAACAAAGGTGTATTTTGCTTCACTACAATTTAATTCGAACCAAGCGCTTTGCATCATCCTTCACAATGCGCACTTTTAAGGCTTTGAATTCTCTGCCGGCGTCTGTATTTCCGAGTTCATATAACCTGGGTGAATAGGCATCTTCTGGGTAAGATCGCTTCATCGTCGGCCTCATCCTTGCCCCCTGGCTAGATGCTGGCCAAGGGCAATCCCATTTTTAATAAAATAAAAAAACCTATGTAGTTGAATTTGAAACAAAAATTGTTTCCACATAATATATGCATCTTACTAAAATTGTTTTATTTTTATACAACACGAGTCACGAGCATTATTTGTAACACCGTACTCGATATGCCTTTGAAAACCACTTCAATGTTTATGAACAAGTTTTCAAACCAGCTATACCCTCGACTAACATTTTAAATTTATTTATAGCAATGTTATTTCATATTGTAGACGGTGTTTTTATCGATTTGACACAAGTAAATAGAAAATTCATTTGAATTTAATATTCTTTCGATATTGAATCAAATTTTATAAGGATAACCATTTAAACGGCTATTTTTAAATTGGTGTCCGCCCCCTCTTGATGTCACCGAATCCACTTATTGAACGTCATACTCTATACTTATTAACGTAAGTATCTTGTTAAGTTAAGAAAAATGTTATAGAAAATTTATTTTACACATAAAACGAAAATACTTAGTAAACTTACAGAATTTTAAAGCCAAGGATCGGAATACAGTAAATATTTATCCCGGAGTAGGGAGTCAATTAGTACCGCCTATATAATTTACATTTATTGCCTTCTGCGAGTGCAGCGTTAATATTAGCCCGCTCACTTGAAATTCATTAGCACATTTTACATTTAGGGTGAAGGCAAATTTGTGATGTACTCTGCGACGGAATCTAAAATATATTGTCATAGAAGCGGAGTGTCTTTACATATTAACTTTATGCAAATAGTAAAAGGTGTTAGCGAAAAATTAAGCCATTTTATTTGTTGAGTAAACTCATACTCGTAATAATATACATATACCTAATTCCTGTCTTTTAAGATTTTGCAAAAATAGCAATGCTTGTGACATACAAACAGGCGTAACGAAGCCACTTACGAGAGTTCCGTTCTGCCATCTCCGCCACAAATTAAAAAAAAGTCGGCCAAGAGCATGTCGGGCCATGCTCAGTGTAGCGTTCCGTAGTTGCCTAATGAACTTACTTAAAAAAAACAATAACAAGCAAAAGGGAATACCTTCACAGCATTTCATACGTCTTTTACTAAGAAGCGAAGACTTTTTACGATAACTCAAAAACAGCTCATCTGATCATGTCTGCTATAGTTTTCATTGAAAATCTTTATTAAGCTTTACTTTCATGATTTTTTTCATAATTTTCGGACCCATAGTTGAAAAGTTACAGGAGGGGGGGTGCCAAGTTTTTTTAGAGTGAATATTTCCGGAAATATTCACTTTATCAAAAAGTGTTGGATAAAGACCTCTATTCATTTTGAAAGACCTATCCAACAACACCCCACACCATAGGGTTGAAGGAAAAAAAATTGCATCCCCACTTCACGCCCCTACAGACCCTTAAATTTTTTTGAGTTGATTACGGAACCCTAAAAATCTGCTTTTTAATAGAAGTATTTATGGTACTTATAAGTACAGTTATCGGTACTAATATTTACAAACCAGTTGATAGTTTTTTTCTATAATATGTTCTTGTTTCCTATATTTATTACTATTATTTATTTATTTAATTTATTCGTATAAACAATTTCAAAACACATTACACTAAATGCGCCAAACTGCAGCAACCAGTTTGTTGGCGCGACGCGCTCAAGTTACATCACTTAGGTATTGTTTACAAGTGTGAGTTAACTTATTATATTACTAGTGAACTTACACAACTAACCAAAAAAAAACAATTAACCTTTCCTTTTCATAGATTTGTGTTCATTTGTAAAGGTGAGCGCAACGCCAAGAAACCGCATCGCAGCTGTTTGGCGAAACTTTAATTTCAGGTCCAAATGTATTCTTACTTTTATTTTTAATATTTATTCTAAAAGTATCAATTTGCAGGTAGCTTTACTTCAAGACGCTGGTTAGGAAATTATTGTATATGCAATTACGCAAAAAACGTTTGTCGAGTCTGAGACAAAAGAAATCGCAAAACACAATGTCGACGCTCCTAAATGCCCCTTTGACAGACCGAAACCATTAAGAAAAACGGATAGCAAAGGCTTTGCTCGCAAAAAGGAATCATCAGGACATTGTCAATTTTTCCGCAAGGCAGAAATATTGATGGTAATGATGTATTAGCGGTTACGTGCGGGGACATCAAATTAGGGGGTTTACGTTGACGTTTCGTGTACGCGCGACCAGGGTTCCGTAAGGAGAACCCGTTTTTTCTCAAACATATATTCTGTGCCAAGTGGGTGTCGCATAACGAGTGACGTAGACGGGGTAGGCGTAGACAGAGGAGGCGGGATGACCTTGATGCATTTCTGAACAACTGGGAGAAAGAAGCATTCCGCAGGGACTCATGGAAATCACCGGGAGAGACGTCTGTTCAGCAGTGGGACACTGAAATGTATATTGTTATTTTTGTTAATATTGGGGGACAATCTAACACAAATCGACCTATTCCCAAATTAAGCAAAGCTTGTACTATGGGTACTAGACGACGATATACATAGTTATAAGATAAATATATACTTAAATACATAGAAAACATCTAAGACCTAAGAACAAATATCTGTGCTAAGTGCACAAATAATGCCCTGGCCGGGATTCGAACCCGGGACCTCTAGCTTCGGAGGCAGTGTCACTACAACTAGGCTAAACAGGCCGACAAGTATATAGGTACAATTCTAATATACTGTGCTATTATAGCAGAACTTCTTGTTGGCAGTGAGGTCAGCAGTACTGCCGAGGATGCGCTGTATTGCGAGAACGAGCATCTGTCTCCTGATAGAGACGCGAATACTCAATAAGGGTCGGAAACCCGCTTATTACTTGTCTGGAGTTGCATGCTTCCATAGGCTACGGTGTCGGCTAAGCATGAGGCATACCTTGAGTCAGTTACTCGTCGTGTTATAAAAAATACTCAGGAAGATTGTCCTTTTTGTGGTAATACGAGATATAAAGTGTCGGATCTTGGGCACCGGCTGGTTGGGATGCTGAAATTACCATAGGTACCTATAGAATTGATTTTTTTTCAGAATTTCAGTATTACAACGTTATAACGAGTCATTCGTCATAATATTTTAGAAAAAAATATTAAGCCGTTTTCTATCAAAAAGAGCACTGTTAGTGTTTTTAAATTTATATAGTAGCAAAAGGGAAAGTGGTGGAAAACGCGTACCTGGTTCGAATCGTAGCGTTGGCTGCAAGATGTTAAGGCTGCCTGTCTTACGCACTTTTCTTCTCAATACTTCTGCGTTGACGGTGTAACACGCTGATATGCATAAATAGTTAGTTCGAAGCCTTTGGCGAGTGACGGAATGGAGATAGTACTCGACATTGACCGACCCGAACCGTGTCTAGAGCTGAACTGGTTGATTGTCAGCTGCTGTCAGTTGATGTTCTCATCTTACCCGCGTTTTCCAGGGATGGGGTTTTGGAAAGGATAATAGGGTAGCTGATATGAAAGCAATGACTGGAAATTTAGTTTATCTATACTAAACAAACTCTTTTAATTTTAACAAAACTTTTGAATAAATTTTAATATTGTGGTATACTTTTGGAATCAGCTCGTAGAGTACTATTATTTGATATCTTTACTCGATAGGTCTATGGAGAAAAAAAAGTGTTTTTTTTTTCATTCAAAAATGAATGTTGTTATGGCTGGAAAATTTATTAGGCAGCGGATGTTCACCTATGTAATTCTAAAATACTTACTAAACTTTCCAGAAAAAAAACCATACGCGAACTTTCCTACAGGACTGTAGTCCCCTAATCAGCTCCTGGATTACAAATGAAAGTTTATATGGTGGTGTGAATAAGACGTGACCGATACGATGATAATACTATATGCCAACGTAGTTCGTATATTAACAACAATGAGTTTTTTCCACCAAGTTCTTAAACGGAACCCGCTACCGCTTCATGCCTCACCCTTCGCCGTTATATTTTCGCAAAACCTTCGACTAGACAATTGATTTGTGTATTGTGCTTGTTTATTTGGCCAATAAGGAGATTTCGACAACCGCTGAGCTCCCCCAGTAATTTGGCAGCCAATGTTCTTCCCGGCCTGGCGTCTCGTGTATTTTTATATGGAAAAACAGTTGTTGATTGTCAATCTGTTTGTATAGTTGGTTGCTTGGCGGTGGTAAGGAAACATAATGGCCTGTATATAATAATAATAATATAATAAATACATAAATAAATAATCAATATCGCGGGACAATTCCACACAAATCAAAGCAAAGCTTGTACTATGGGTACTAGACGACGATATACATACTTATATAGATAAATACATACTTAAATACATAGGAAACATCCAAGAATCAGGAACAATATTTGTGATAAATGCACAAATAATGCCCTGACCAGGATTCGAACCGGGACCTCCAGCTTCGAAAGAAGGGCCACTAGGCCTAACTAACCCAAGAGTGGACGTCGATCGAAAATTGTTATTTTCTCAAATGATTATTTAAAATATAAACTTTTTTTGGTAATATTCAATTACATTAATGTGAATTATTGTGATGAATGATTAAATAATTAATGTGATGTATTGTAATTTTATAAAATATATTATAATAAAACAAAAAAAGCCTTGTATTTCTTGCGATTGTTTTACATTGCTTGGTTAGTGTGAATAATTATATGATAATAAGTTACTCTAATGTTAGTAGCTATTGGATGTACGTAAATTAAATATAGATTTAAAAAATATTTTTTATGCAAGAACCCCATCTTCACAGGTGAGTCCTCCAAGTATTTCCACTTATTTCTCATTTGAGCCACTTGTATCCAGTTTGGGCCGGCGATATTTTTAATTTCGTCATCCCATCTGGTCACGGGTCTTCCTCTGCCTCGTTTCCCTAGTGGACCGTTCCAAGACGTCGCTCTTGTGGTCCAATGTTGATCTGGAAGTCGTGCTACATGTCCCGTCCACTTCCATTTTAATTGCTTAGCGTAGCGGAGGGCGTCTATAGACTTAGTCAGATTTCTTATTTTTGTATGTCTTATTTTTTGGATTTTTCTAATGCCGACCATGCTCCGCTCGATTCCCCGTTGGCAAGTTCTTATTTTTTCCTTAACTCTGTTAGTAAACTTCCAAGTTTGGCAACCGTACGTCAGGCATGGTAGTAAGCATGAGTTCATGACTCTAGATTTTAAGTTAATTGGCATGTTGCTTTTGAACACTTCTTGTAGCTTCCAGTACTTGTTCCAGGTGTTTTGTATTCGTATTGACCAGGTTCGATTGCCGGTTATGTATGAGAGTTAATAAAAAAGTTTGAATGTAATTATTAGTAAATCTAATCTAAAATCGACGTCATGGTTCCTAAGAACAGATCTCGCTATCTCTCATAGTTTCCGACTTCACCATACTGACCAATTTGGATTGTACACCCGGTATACTACAAAAATATCGATAAAATGTACGATTTCATTTTGGTCGGAACAGGTTTGGGCGGTACGAAGTTCGCCGGGAGAGCTAGTAATTAAATAAATAAATGTCATATACTACAATCAATAAACGTTGAGTCAATATATGTTTTGCTGACCTTTTATTGATTTAAGGATTCATTGTGTCATTAGGGAGGAAGGCACCTCACTCTCAACACAGTGCATCCTCGGAAGCTCTGATGACCTCACCATCAGGAACACAAAACTACGTACCTACAAAGCAAAAGGTGGTGTTAAAATGGCAGGATATATGCTACCGTTTTATAAGAAATTATGCAATAATAGTACATTACTGCAAAGGCCGGGGAGGGACTGCCTGCCTAGTGTGTTATAGACGGCCGAGCATAGCGCAGCTTCTAGTAAAACGAGACAGGCAATCCCTATTCCGGTCGAGGCAGGTATAATGCTTTTCTCAAATTATGCGAGATAATTTGATAATTATAAGAAAAATCCAAATTAAATCCTAAGTATTCATTAATAAAACTTCGAAGACCACTTTGGCTTTGGTAGAGACCCTGCCTACGATACCGGAAGTCCCGGGTTCGAATCCCGGTCAGGGCATTATTTGTCATTATTTGTGTTGTTCAGAGTCGTGGATGTTTTCTATGTATTTATCTATAAATAAGTGTGTATATCGTCGTCTAGTATGCATAGTACAAGCTTTGCTTAGTTTGGGACTATAAATCGATTTGTGTAAAAATGCCCCCCAATATAAAAAAAAAACTTTTTGGCCGCGTCCCCCCGTCTCCCCCCCCGCCTGAAACGGAATGAAACTCGTTTGCGAATCTTGTACGTGCGTAAATAAGGCTCTAACTCCCTAAAGCACTCATCCTCTTAACGTTATTCCCAGTACAGTTGCATCCTGAAGGTTGCCTGGGGTCCGCTACCTAATCCCACGAATTGGCGTAGGCACTAGTTTAAACGGAAGCGACTGCCATCTGACCTTCCAACCCGAGGGGGAAACTAGACCTTATTGGGATTAGGCTTGTCAAGTGAGTGGGCAACCTGACTGTTAGAAGTTCTCAAACCGCCCGGAGGCCTCTAACTTGGCTTGACGACTGCTATCATAGACAGCAACCGGGATCAACGGCTTAACGTGCCTTCCAAAGCACGGGAGCTCTCAGTTAGTAACCACTCAAAGCGGTCACCAATCCAAGGACTGACCTCGCCGGACATTGCTTAACCTCGCATACTGCACGCGGTACGCGGGCGCCGCTGGGCCACGAACGCTCCAAAGCACTACTCTCCCTAAAGCACTAAGTATTTTTTTTCCTCCTTATTTTTGCCTCACTCATCAAAAGCTGTATCAATAGTGACAAAGCAAACAACTACGTTGATTTTGTGTTGACGTAAACAATTTATGAGCATGTCGTTAATTTTTATCCAATTGACTTGATTGCCGGGTGCCTGGTGGGTCAACAAGGGTGTTGGGCAAGCGTTGAGCATGATGCTAGGAATTTCAATGACTTTTTTGACAACGCGAGTCGATCTGACTGGCCGGTATGATTGCAAATCACTACAAACATCGAATAAAAAGCTTATGTATCAATGGGTATTAGTCATGTATAAAAGAAATACGTTAAAAGGTAAATTGTCATGAAAATTTAATACGGTATGGATTTATTATACTTTTAATTGAAGCCAAGAATGTAATTTAACACTTTTCGACTCTATCCTTTATGTTCTTAATAACATGTTTAGCGCTGAGAACCTGATTATCGGGTACCCTGTTCGTAGCTAACTACTACGCGTAAATAAATTCGCCGTATAATATCCTTTCCTCACTGTCTGTACTTATGTTTTGGTTGGTAAGAAAGGTATGTCGATTACACATTATTGTGACAAATAGAGCGTATAAGGCAAAGTAAAAGTCGAAATATTAATTTTCGAATAGGCCTAGCAACAGGCACTTTTGACTCGTCAGGTAAAAAAATATATTTGGTTAATTATTTAGAGCAATTTTTTGTTGTGATTCTAATTTTTTAATACATATTTTATTGGTGTAGGTATGTTAAACCTAAAAAATAATTATCCTGTTATATTCACAAAAATATCGTCCAAACATGAAAAATGCATATATAAAAAAATTAAGTATAGACAGTTTCTAGAATAAAATCAAAATCTCATAAAGAAAATAATAAATCATTAATATCTAGTATCATAATTATTAAAACATTGTAAATGATTTATAAATATACAAGTAACATTGTAACAAAACTGAATTTAAGTCAAGTTGTAATTCAGAAAATGTAGAAAGAAAAGTTTCCAGTACACTAAGCACATACACAATACACATACATATTGTCAATATTTCTATTTAGTTATATGACCTGAAAATTATATAATTATGTTTTCGTTGCCCTATTTCTTAGGCGACTTCCTGACTTGGCGGGGCGGGACCGATATGTCATAGGTATTTTGCTCTTTGACGTGAATTTACCGATGTGAGATTTCCTCACTTGACGACATACTGTCAGTAATACGTTTGCGCAGTAGTAATACCATGCGCAGAAGTGGGGCAGTACTGCATTAGTATCGGTTGACACTGACAGCTGACAGTTTTCTCATATCGTACCGCCCCCGCATCGACAAGTCAGGAAGGCGCCTTAGATTCTCTGTTTGCTTAATCGCAGAATTTTTTCCTGACAGATAATGATATAAACTGCAGATCCTATTCGCGACGTACGTCAAAAAGGGCTTCAATTTAATTATTAATTAGTCAGTTTAATTTTATTATTTGCAATACTTACGATACAGGCCTAGCCTAGTATGGGGTCATCGACTTTGCATTATTTGTGTTTAATCTTTTTGGAAATAAAATTTTACTTTACTTTACTTTACTTACTATTCATTACATTGCCCATTTTTTTTAGTTTATTGAGTGCAAAAAATGTATAACTGCCGTGATTTTTCCAAAAGCAGTCGGGAAAAATTGAAATTTCATCCCTCGCTGCGTATCGTCAACGGATTCTAAAACCTACTCTTAATACTATAGTATTAAGAGTAGGTTTTAGAATCCGTTTCATACTGGATGGAGAATTCTTGCAAGTTTTAAACCGGATCCGGTTGCTCGCAAGACACTGATGGTGTTTCGATGTAATCCGCACTATTTAGAGGATCAGTCGCCCTGTCGCATGGGATTTGAATGAGGGTGAGCGCACGCGTGCGTTTGTCGCGGTCACGATTGTCGCGTAATGATCGGATTGTATAACAATGTGCCTTATTTGATTTTGAGTAAGTGCGCAATATATGTACGTATGTAAGCACTGTATTGTACACAATAACAGGTTAAAACAATATACTTGTCACATTAGATTGACCTACAAAGGCAAACTTATCCCTATGAGGTATCTCTTCCAGTTAACCTTTGAGGGATTGAGTGGAGATATGACCTGTTATAAATATCATCATCAGCATCATCATGTCAGCCGAAGGACGTCCACTGCTGGAAATAGGCCTCCCCCAAAGACTTCCACAATGACCGGTCCTGCGCCACCCGCATCCAGCGGACACCCGCGACCCTTACCAGCGGGCCTATGATGGTTGCAATTTTATCACTTATCGCCGTGGATAAGATATTCGTCACGTTCTGACAAGTATGCGAGTGCGAGAGTGACGGGCGTCTTGTCCACGACGATAAGTGATAAAATGGCAACCATCATAGGCCCGCTGGTCATCTGTCCACCTTGTGGAAACCTGCCCACGCTACGCCTTCAGGTACGTGGTCGCCACTCGAGAATCCCAGTACAGTTGCATCCTGAAGGATGCCTGGGGTCCGCTACCTAATCCCAAGAATTGGCGTAGGCACTAGTTTTTTACGGAAGCGACTACCATCTGACCTTCCAACCCGAGGGGGAAACTAGACCTAATTAGGATTAGGCTTGTCAAGTGAATGGGCAACTTGACTGTTAGAAGTTCTCAAGCCGCCCGGAGGCCTCTAACTTGGCTTAACGACTGCTATCATAGACAGCAACCGGGATCAACGGTTTAACGTGCCTTCCAAAGCACGGGAGCGCTCAGTTAGTAACCACTCAAAGCGGTCACCCGTCCAAGGACTGACCTCGCCCGACATTGCTTAACCTCGCATACCGCACGCGGTACGCGGGCGCCGCTGGGCCACGAACGCTCCCCTATTAACATATACGTATTAATATGAGTTCTGTTCGAGAATCTTCGGAATCGTAGTGCATACGTGCATGGAAAAGACCCACAACGTACTCCGGTTAGGTATGGTCACACTCAATGTATTTGAAAAAACTTAGTCAGGTCACAAAATAAGTAATAGTACTACGTACAGAAGGCACACCGTTCACAAGTCCCCCGTTTAGGTATGCCAAACGTGCCTAAGCGTGGCCATCTCTTTCTATCGCACGCAACGCGCTCTTTCGGGGCCGGGGCCTGAGCGCTAGGCCAGGCTATAAGCCCGCAATTGCGGGCGGCCGACATGTACTTGCAGAAGCCCGCAATGCGGGCGCCCGACGTGTACTTGCAGCGGCGCGATGAAGTCACGGAGAGAGCCGCGCCTGGTTAGGTTCGAGTCGGGGCCAGGTGGTAAATGTGTCCCAACAGTATCATGAACGACAGCAGGCAAGTTTGAATGGTCCGTTTTCGATGCGCTGGGCTCAGTAAAACAAAACGGCAGTCAAATAATAATATAATTTACTTATTCCGTATATCTCTCGTATTTTGTACCTACTCACTTATTATAAGAAAACATTGTTACTAACACATCGTATGGGTTAAGGCGAAGGGGTGGGCAAGCTCTTTCCATACAAACTTTGTGCAAGTTTTTCTTCGTTTGTGTTTGCACTCCAGTTACTATTTTTGGTCCATATGCTTATTTTTTTGTTAGCTATGTCTTGATGTTTTTCTTTTTTAATTATTTTTTGTATTTTTTTTAAAATAATGCAAAATTTCAACATCAAGTTCTGCGTATATCCAATATGTACCAACAAAAAATAAAATTAAATGCTGTAGTGCCAAAACTAACGCAAAAAACTTGCACAACCTTTGTATGGAGAATGGCTTGCCCTACCCTGCGCCTTAATGCTATTCTCATTCATATCTTATGAGTTGTCATTCGCCAGTGATGCAAACATTGGTTCAACTCATACAGTCGACTACTCGTATAGGCAAAAAACTTAAGAAAACGACCTGTTGTATGTAGTAGTGTACGTGTTTGAATAGGCATTTGTTTTGTTTGTATTACACGTTTTAAATTTTTAATGTAAAATGGGGTGAGTAGGGTTCGCGGGGAGAGTTGGGTTATGAGATGAGGAGAGAAGGAATTAAAAGGGGGTGTGATGGGATTTTAAGGCTACTGCTACAAAAATAATGTATTCCAATTTAAAATGGAGGTATAGTAATACTCATAATAAAAAAAAAACATCCAACAATCTTCCAAAATCACCTTTGTATGAAATCTCATCTCACCCCAATTACGAGGGGCTACGGGCTGAGGTGGGTTTTCCTATTTATCGTCAAAGTTATGAAATGGAACTACACAAAATAAAATAAACACTAAAATACAAACGCCCGGAACACTTATTATATACACCATTCAGTTTGCATATGTAAAACTAAAATGTTATCGAGGTTTGAACGTCACTTTTGTCCCTGCTCACCCCATTTTACAGTCATGTCTATTCGAACACGCTACAACTACATACAATAAATAGGTCCTCTTCTTAAGTTTTTTACCTAAACAAAGAGTTCGATCCACCCAAAGTTACAAAATCATGTATCCACGACTTAATGTTAAGTCATTAAATACACGGATACATCACTTTGGGTGGATCGATCTATTTGTAGTCGACTGTACCATGCTGTTAACAAAAACCCGCCCATCATCAGACACCGTAGAAAAATGACACGTCAAACGTAAAGCATAAATCTCGATAGTTAGATGCACTTGGAAATTGTTTCCATTTACCAACCCTTGCCGTTGGAGCGTGACGTCAGAGAAAGGACTGATGTTGACAAAAGTGTCTTGCCAAACATGAATCGAAAATTCTAAATTTCAAATTAAAGTCCATAATTCAGGTTATGTGCCTACAACACGGTCCATTAGTGTGGGATGCACCAAACGTGCACCAAACGCGCACGTATTTCTAATGAAAATAAAAAAAAAATCTATTTTTTTAAATTTCCACATGAAAGTGTATTACTTCCTGCATAAATAATAAATATTTAAACGAGCGTTTCTTGTTCATTAATTAATTTATTTATTTTGGGGATCTCGGTAAACGGCTCTAACGATTTCCATGAAATTTCCAACTCAGCGTTTATACGGGGGTGAAAAACAAATTTAGATAGTTAGGTCTCATCTTCAAAACCCATATTCCATAAACTCATATTCTACGACAAATAACGAAAGATATCGAAAAAACAAAGTTCTTCCACCGAGGAATGTAATAAGACGTATGAAATAACGGGGGAAATAATAGCACATTACTACAGAGGCCGGGATGGAAGGGGTTGCCGGCCGAAGACATATATAGACGGCCGAGCGCAGCGAGGTCGGATAGGTCTGAGGCGGGCAACCCCATATTTCCCGCCGAGGTATGTATAGTGCTTTTCTCAAACATGCAATGAAATAAACAAAAAAAAAAAAGTTTTATTTTTAATACGCATAGTGACAGAATTTCATGGTGCCTGTGCCACAATTTATGTGGAATAGAAATTAAAAAAGAGGACTTTGCCGGCCTAGGCCTGCAAGATTTGTATGAAATTCCATTAAAGACCTCTTGTCCTAGGCGCACCTGAAACGTCATACTTCGCAGCCTAATAAGGAACATAACATCAATATTTCATTGCATGTTTGAGAAAAAATATTTTTTGGCAGTGATTAGAGTCCTGCACGAGTTATTTATTAAAAAAAAATAGGTTTTGTACTGTAGCATTGTAATTTTGTAGTACTGTGATACTATAACTATATAAACCTCGCCGAGTTCTTTTACGCCGGTTCTTCTCATGGCAGAAGTTTATTTATCGAAACCTTTATTCAAATTCATAGGTGCATATAATATGCCTAAATTGATGAATAGGTAAATTACTTTGACTTAGAGATTTGACAATAAAACCAAGAAGCAATAAAACCTTAATGTTCAACTTTCGTGCACAACTGTACAAAGTTGTCACCATCATCGGTGATAGGAAGATGCAAAAAATATAATAAATGATGGTTTTCAACGATTTTGACTACCATCAATAAAAACACCCTACAGGCGAGTTAGGGGCGAGGATAGTTTACTTTAGTTTTTTTAGCGACTAGTGTGTGTGAGGGACGTCAGTATGTATTGTCAAAATGACCGTGATGCTCGTGATAAAGAGATTTAACACTGCAATTATGGGAAGAATGGTTTATGAGACATTTATTTAGCGCAAGGTTTTATTCATATTATTATGTATGTTATAGAGACGAGAGTCTTGACCAATGTCTCGGGAGTCACTACAATAAGCAGTTGCTCTGTGAGTTGAAGATCACGCGATTATTATTTTTTAAGTTAAAAATTTCCAGAATCTTACTCGACATAAAAATCTATGTAATTATCAAACCTGCTCACAAAATTTCAAGAGAATTGGTTGAGAAATGCTACCTGTAGATGAGGACAGCGGGAAATCTGGAAATCCGCCATCCGCCGGCCAAGCATTTTTACTAAAGCTGAAATGGAGACCTCCGTTTCACTTAATCAATAATTATGTCGAAGGATAAAAAACGAGTAATCTTAAACAATAAATAATAAATCCTCAATGCATTCACTACGAATATAAGGTATACCAAGGATAAAAACTATCAATGTCTCTATTACTATTGTAACATTTGATCGATAGCGGGGCGCTATTAGTGTGGATTGCACCCCGACTGTCTTTTCAGAGGCGGTCGTGCGCAGCCAATCGGAGCGCGTCGTTAAGATTCCAGTCACGTGGGGTAAGTGCTCCTTTGTGTAGATAATGGTATTCAAGTCATTTGACCAAGGGTAAGTAGAAAGTGCATGTAACTTCCTGGCATTGGTCAATCCGCTAAAAAAATCGATGTTTTTTGCTAATAAAACGGATACGAATTGATTGATTGGCATTGAGTTTTCTATAGTATGTTCTATTGGGTTGCTTTGATTATCTTATTACATGAAGTAATCGCTAATAATGCTTGGATTTATTAAACTTGTTCTCGATTACGTAGTAAACTTAAACACCGACCAGTATGTACTCTACGTCTGGTTCTGCAATGAGTTCTCATATCGAGAAAACCATATACCATATACCTATCTTCGTTCTTTCACAGAGTTATACGTTTCACAAACACATAACTCGTAGTACATTTTGCATAATGAGAACTGGCATATCTATCGGACACAAACTACGCACTTCACTCTATTCTATTTGTTATCCAAAAAGGGGTTTAATTACCAGACATAGAAGTATTTGTGGCAAATAAGCCAATTAACTAGGGACTTCCTTCCGATATTAATTTGTCGATAACTGTTTCAAATACAATACATATTTCAAAATCGAAGTGACATTTATTTTACAGAAACGAGCAATCCGAGCGATATACTCCTTGAAAAGCCGCGATTCCCTGAGAGAATTGTTTAAATCAATTGATGTTATGACTGTACCAAGTCAATACATCTACGAAAATATTATGTATGTAAGGAAGAACCCAGGTCTATTTCGTAGAGGATGCGACGTTCATAATGTGAACACTAGGAATAAATTTAAATTGTTAGCAGTAAGAACTTAAGTAGAGTTCAAAAGTCTTTTATGGGGCTCTGTACACGTTATTGCAATAAGCTACCAGATCATATTTTAAATATGTCGGAAAGCAAATTTAATGTCACTGTGAAGGAAACATTAAAAAAGAGAGCGTATTACAGATTAGACAGTCTAATCATTAGACGAATATGTAAGAGACAAGGATATATGGTCAAATGTTGTTATGTATGTATGTATTGCTTTATTGTACATAAAACACGGTAAAATGACAAACAAACAAAAAGTGGAAGTACAAAGGCGAGCTTATCCCTTTAAGGGATCTCTTCCAGCTAACCTTTGAGCAAATGAGTTGAAAGAAAACAATGGAGGATGAAGATAAACCACCTGTGAATTATGCACTGAAACAAAAATTGAAAACAAAACAAATTCATTTTGAATACACATTACCTTAATACTAAATAAGAATATAAAAAACGCGAATCAGTATATATATCAATAGAAAATATGTATCTTATGTTATCATTACCTAAGTTTATAGCTCTCAAATAAGAACTATAATAATGTAAAGTATTGACATTCAAAAAGTGTTCGGCAAGAATTTATTTTGAATAAATGATTATGATTATAATAGTACTTACATTAAGTTCACCGGATGAAATAGAAATTAACTCAAATGGTGATCACTACTCATCGATGTTATAATAATGATATTATATCATTTAGGTAATTCATAGGCATACTTTTTACGGATTACAAGTTACTGACCATTTGAGCATATTGAAGTGACAGAGGTGCAGCGGTCGTGCGGTTAGTTCTTACTAATTACACAACGGCGCTACTTTTACTTTTACACATTGTGGTCCGTTCTTCCTTCTGGCGCTATTGTTCTCCGTGCTCACTGGTATACTCCTTATCAAGACTTCGACAAAGTTGAATAGACAATTCTAATCGTATGACGTGACAGATGCCTGGAGGCCAATTCTCGGGTTCGATCGAGATGATCTCTATTGGACCCGGGTATGTCCTTAAACTACGACCAAGACCACCGGGGAATGGGCAGCAGCATTACTAGAGTGCGGTGGAGATACTGCGATCGCCAACCCGCATGCCAAGCGTGGCGATTATGGCATTTACCCCCCGTGAAATTGGGGGAGGCCTATGTCCAGCAGTGGACGTCCTAGGGCTGATGCGGTGGGACCCGGGTATTTCCTTAAACTACGACCAAGACCACCGGGGAATAGGCAGCAGCATTACTAGAGTGCGGTGGAGATACTGCGGTCGCCAACCCGCATGCCAAGCGTGGCGATTATGGCATTTACCCCCCGTGAAATTGGGGGAGGCCTATGTCCAGCAGTGGACGTCCTAGGGCTGATATGGTGGTGGTGGATCTCTATTAGAGACTCCATGCAAGTGACTCTACCATTCCATACAATGTCACGATAGACATGCATCTCGATCGGATCGAGAATTGGCCCCCTGACCTGCGTTTCGGTTCCGATACATGCTTTGGGACGCAACATAAGTAACTCTAAGAGTTAATTATGCCAAACGAACGCAAGCAAAAATCGAAATAAAGTAGTTTTTACCGTGCGTATTCTTTATTTGGCTCTTAGGCTCCTGATTTTTCGATGCGAAATCGGTACGATATGAGGAAACTGTAAGCGTTAACTGTCATTCGAGTCAGTACCGTTTTTTTCTGTGCCCTTAGATTTAAATGGGTGCTTTGTAAAAGCAAGGCGATACGAATGCAGTACTGCCACGCTTAACTGCGCTTAAATGTAATAGTTTATTATCAATACAGTGACATACTGTTACTGTTTATTCCCGACGCATATTCCTTATTTTGTGGCAACTCTTTTTTGTTTTTTCCTATACAATTGAGGAAACGATGTACTACGTAGTTTCCTGTATCTATCACTCACGAATGTAGCTTCATTAGATATGGAGTGTTAAGCAAATATGGGGGTTTGGCCGCGCCGAGAGCCTCCGCAAACATTCATTAGGCGATTAATTGTAACTGTTAATGGATACTCTAGGAGGGCACGGATTATTGCATGTGACAACTGTGTGCATAGGCTACCGATTCTTGTAGTGCTTGAAGATTGTGTGAAGTAAGGCTGGAGGTGAAGGCAAGTTAAGTAAGGATGTTGGCGAGATTTCTCTTTAGACCAACAGGCATTATAATTACCGGACCGGAGTGACAATGGCTAGAAACGCATACGTTAATTTAGTCCGTTAAATTATACTAATTACAATTTTTGACAATTAAGAATCTTTTTTTAACCGACATCAAGATTTCAAAGGAGGAGATTATCAATTCGGTTTTTTTTAATGTTTGTTACTCCATAACTCCGTCATTTCTTAACCGATTTGGTAAATAATTTTTTTGATTGTAAGTATATATATCCAAGTTGGTCCCGTTTTTGTCACAACGCAGTTCTAATGATGGGATTCATGAGGAATTGAGGGAACTCCTCAAATCTTAAAGGCAAACATATAGTGATTTTTATGTTTTTATCAACAAATCGAGCATTTTCATCCAAAAATGTGACATTTGATGAAGTGAAACTGCTGATGATGATCAGAACAGAACTCTTCAACGACGAAAAGTTCACGTTTGGCGATTTATCCTTCTAGCTGTGTTTGTTAAGCAAGTTTTATTTTCACGATTATTTTTTGTCATGCTCGAGTTCTGATGATGCTCCATTAGGATTCGAGGGAACTCCTCAAATGTGAAAGGCACACAATTGTGATTTTAGTATTTTCATGAAGTAATCAAGCATATTCATTAAAAAAGTGACATTTGATGAAGTGGAACTGCTGATGATGATCAGAACGGAACTCTTCGACGACGCGTAGTTCATGTTTGGCGATTTGTTTCTTCGTTTTGTTTGTCAAGCAAGCTAGGTTTTCAGGACACATTTTCGTCAAGCTTGAGTTCTGATGGAGGATTCCATGAGGAACTGAGGGTACTTATTCTTCTGCTCTTATAAACATACTTATAGCCATTTTTATTTTATTGTATGGAATCTAAGAGTGCACCATCTAAGTATAATAATCTTTCACTGGCCTCCCCCAATGAAGTCGGTTTTTTTTTCTTAAAAATAATTTATTATTAAAAATGGGATTTCATCTAGCATCTAGCCAGGGGGCAAAGACTTATTCCAGAATTTTATGAATTTACTTATTTGAAAACAGAGTTTATTAAAACTAAAAATACAATTTCTAAAAAAAACTTTGGGCCTAAGTCATTTTTTGTGCTCGACCACGTAGCAGATGACCTCATCTATCCACTATATATGTATGTCCATCAATCTGCTAAGCACCCTGAGTATCGGAATCGATATACGATTATGTGTTGTGTTTTGTTTTTCGACGTGAGATTGCTGACGTCACAGAGATTTCCTCCAAGTTAGAAAGACTGACGATGAAGATGGAACTTGTTTTTACCCGACTACCACATAGGCAAAAGGAAGGCTTATGTTTTTAGCAGTCTAACGACGTATATAATAGTTGCGACGGGGTTGTAACGATCAAGAAGATCAAATATTAAATCGAGTTCCGAAAGAACATTTATTTTAGTGCACCTTTCATGAAGTGCATTGACTGTAAATGTGGAAACGTCATCAGACGGATCTCAGTCCATGCCGATCACCTTAACAGGAGACGTCGGTTCCGAGTCGAAGGAGTGTGCGCTTTGATGACAGTGTTCTAGGTTGAGATTCTCGAGCAAACAGGGACAAATACTCGTCCATTTTCTAAGTTCGAAAAACAATCATATACTCAAAAATCATGTATCGGAAAATCAATCCTTATTGCTTGAGTCGTTTGGTCCGAGCGATGTTTCAGAGAACGCGACATATTTGCTTGCACGGCCTTTTACTTTAGTTATGTTCAGTAACGTTGGTTAATTTGTGACCCATTTCACAAAAAAAAACTTTAACTTTCTATACGGTTTGACAGGGCTGTCAACTTTAAGGGGGTCCCAAATTAAAGTTCGTGACTGTATGTCTATGTATGTTTACACGAAACACGTGAGCCTAAAACCGTGTAGGACCCAGGACTGAAATATTGCGGTTGACAGACGTTTATGAAACGGCGATGCATCAGCGTAATCAACGCATTAGACACAATCACCGGTATCGTGCCTGCAGGTCAGCCATGTTTGTGTTGCTCTTATCTCGTGCCCTGCGCAAACAGCCGCGGCTACGCAAACAGCGGATGCGGCACTTGAACATTGATGCTATAGATTATATTTGGAGTAAAGTAGAGTCTAATAATTGCAACTTACTTAAATATCTCCCTTTAACGACCTGTTTAGCCTAGTTGGTAGTGACACTGCCTCCAAGGCTAGAGGTCCCGGGCTCGAATCCCGGGCAAGGCATTATTCGTGCGTTTAGCACGGATTTTGTTCTAGGGTCTTGGATGTTCTCTATGTATTTAAGTATGTATTTATCTATATAAGTATGTATTTATCTATATAGTATATCGTCGTCTAGTACCCATTGTACAAGCTTTGCTTAGTTTGGGACTAGTTCGATTTGTGTAAGATTGTCCCCCAACATATTTTTTAATTTTTTATTTTAAGATCACATTGTATCGAACCATATGATAAATTTTCTTGATACATTGAGAAGGTAAATTGGAAATTACACTAAACTGCGCATTTTCATAATAGGACAATAATAATAATAATAATATTGGGAGACAATCTTACACAAATCGACCTAGTCCCAAACTAAGCAAAGCTTGTACTATGGGTACTAGGCGACGATATACATACTTATATAGATAAATACATACTTAAATACATAGAAAACATCCAAGACCCAAGAACAAATATCCGTGAAAATGCACAAATAAATGCCCTGGCCGGGATTCGAACCCGGGACCTCTAGCTTCGGAGGCAAAGTCACACCAACTAGGCTAAAGAGGTCGTCAAATAATGTGCAACAATGAGGGCTCTCGTTACCGTTGGCGCCACTGTCGAGTAAGGTTTAATTGTAAAAGTTTGTTATTTGAATGAGGGCGTGAAAACAATTTGATACATTCATACAAATACTCACGCCCGTATCCCATTTGGGGTAGGCAGAGCAGAAAATGTCAAATACAGTCCTTATATTGATAGAATCAGGCGTTATTTTGCGGAAATCCGTGACAAGCTTCTTGAACAATATTTCTTTGCTATTCCGCTAAAAACGTGTAGGTCTATTAGTGTTAATGTATCCATGCGTATTACATGTATGAGGAGATAAATGTAGGTGACTGAAGCCAAAGAAATATATAAGGACTAGCTTTATGAACAATATTTCTTTGCTATTCCACTAAAAACGTGTAGGTCTATTAGTGTTAATGTATCCACTTGCGTATTACATTAACACTAATAGACCTACACGTTTTTAGCGGAATAGCAAAGAAATATTGTTCAAGAAGCTAGTCCTTATATATTTCTTTAGCTTTAGTCACCTATATTTATCTCCTCATAGATGCTCGTCGGCGGCGGGTACTTCTGACTTCAATTTCTTGAAAACAATGTTAACATTAAAATTACACATGTCAACATTTCTCGATTGTATAGTAGTATCAAATATGACAGACAGACTAGAGTTACTTTCGAACTTACTAGACGGCCTGTTTAGCCTAGTTGGTAGTGACTCTGCCTTCGAAGCTGGAGGTCCCGGGTTCGAATCCCGGCCAGGGCATTTATTTGTGCATTTTCACGGATATTCTCTATTTGTTCTTGGGTCTTGGATGTTTTCTATGTATTTAAGTATGTATTTATCTATATAAGTATGTATATCGTCGTCTAGTACCCATAGTACAAGCTTTGCTTAGTTTGGGACTAGGTCGATTTGTGTAAGATTGTCCCCCAATATTTATTTATTTATTATTGTCCTATTATGAAAATTCGCAGTTTAGTGTAATTTCCAATTTATCTTCTCAATGTGTCAAGATTATTTATCATATATTATTGTTCGATACAATGTGATCTTAAAATAAAAATAAAAAAAATGTTGGGGGACAATCTGACACAAATCGACCTATTTATTTGTGCATTTATCACGGATATTTTGTTCTTGGGTCTTGGATGTTTTCTTTGTATTTAAGTATGTATTTATCTATATAAGTATGTATACCGTCGTCTGGTGCCCATAGTACAGGCTTTGCTTGGTTTGGGACTGGGTCGATTAGTGTAAGATTGTCCCCCTAATAAAAAAAAAATACATATAATATTAGTAAATATTATTTTAATCTTCTCTGTATGTCTGTTACCTCTTCACGCTTAAATCGCTAAACCGATTTATATGAAATTTGGTATAGAGATAGTTTCAGTCCCGGGAAAGGACATTTAATAGTTTTTATTCCTGAAATCATTCCTGTGGGGGTAAAAAGGAGGGTAGAAGTTTGTATGGGCGAGCAATATTTAAGCCTGCGCCTACAACAATTGAATAGCAATTATTTCTATAATCGAGTTGCTCGTGGACGGAGTCGCGGGTAAAAGCTAGTTAGAAATAAACCCGCATATAAGTACGCTACACTAGCATCTCTAGTGATAAATTTGTACGCGTTAGCCCTCGGACCTTCTCATTTCAATATCTTTTTAAAACAACAACAGTGGCAAACCAGCTTAAGGCCTGCCTAGTGGTAAATAGACACCGTAGCCTATGCCTTTTATCTAATCTCAGTATAATCCTTGGATTAGAATACCACTGCACTAATTTGCAAGCATCATGTTTTAGCGGGAGTGACTGACGTCTGACCTTTCAACAAAGAAGCAGTTTTTTTATACCACGTCGGTGGCAAACAGGCGTACGGCTCGCCTGATGGTAAGCGGTCACCGCAGCCTATGGACGCCTGCAACTCCTAGGGGTGTCACATGCGCGATGCCGACCCTTTTAGAATTTATACACTCCTTTCTTGAAGAACCCCATACTGTAGTCCGTCGGGAAAACCTCGGCAGTGAGCTCATTCCACAATCGGAGCGTCCGAGGGAGGAAATTCTTCTTAAACCGTACCGTACGCGACCATTTAGAATTTATTGAGATTATGTTTCATCAAGAGAGTGGGCCGCACAAGATGTCAGAAGTTATGAAGACACCTGATGCTGTCATTGGCAAAGAACAGGATCAACGGCTTACCGTGCTTTACAAAACGGAAGTGGTCGTTACCACTGAAAGAAAACAACGCAGTATTAAGTACACGGCTTTTTTATACCACGCTGGCAATAAATAAGCTTACAGTTGACCTATTGGTAAATTGTTGCTTACTGATTTTATTCAGCATTTACCAGGCACTCTTCTGCGCAGACGAAGATGGCCGATGTAACTTATATTTGAGGTCATACTGTACCTGCCAGCGTTCGTGGCCCAGCGGCGCCCGCGTACCGCGTGCGGTATGCGAGGTTAAGCAATGACGGGCGAAGTCGGTCCTTGGATGGGTGACCGCTTTGATTGGTTACTAACTGAGCGCTCCCGTGCTTTGGAAGTTAAGTCGTTGATCCCAGTTGCTGTCTATGATAGCAGTCGTTAAGCCAAGTTACCTCCGGGCGGCTTGAGAACCTCTAACAAGTCAAGTTGCCCACTCACTTGACAAGCCTAATCCCAATAAGGTCTAGTTTCCCCCTCGGGTTGGAAGGTCAGATGGCAGTCGCTTCCGTAAAAACTAGCGCCTACGCCAATTCTTGGGATCAGGTAGCGGACCCCAGGCATCCTTCAGGATGCAACTGTACTGGGAATAACACTAGGAGGATGACGACTGTACCTACATTGTATGTGGTGTCTTTCCTTTTCATGTAGTTCTTGTGTTTGCCCTTTGCCAGGCAAAAGATTAGAACACACTAACCGTTTACGCTCTTTGCTATAAATCTTTTAAATTACCACATCCACTCATCCTTGCGCTGGAGTTAGACACAGCACAAACAAAACAGCCCGACCCCTGATTAATAGCATCGACATTCACGATCAAATGAATACAGTGGCGCCGGATCTCGCCGTTTAGACTCTGATTAATGACCCCTCTGATCTTCGCACTGTTGTGGACTTAAGTCTAGTTCTAGTGTAACTTGAGAGCTTAGCGGTCGGGTGTTAGCTCGGGTGAGGTTGCAAGTTTGTACAAATATTTATGTTCTGCAAATAATCCTGTTGTTTGGAATAGATATCAGGCGTGAGATTTTTGAAGGCTTCCAACAAGATGGACTGACGGTCTGGTTAAGATCGCGTGAAGCTGTTGGACGAGGGCGGCGCAGGACCGGTCATGGTGGAAATCATCGGGCGAGGCCTTTGTCCAGCAGTGGACGTCTTTCGGCTCATACAAACATTGATAACATCCAAGACTCAGGATAAAATATTCGTGCTCTCCACACAAACAAAGCCCTGAACGGGATTCGAATCCGGGATCACTAGCTTCGTAGGCAGGGCCAACTATGCAAAAGTGGTCTTCCAATTTCTTAAATCATCATATTTTTATATCTGAAATATTTAATTTCGGTTTTTCATATCATACAACTAAATCTAAAAGACCACCCGCAAGTTGACAAATGGAATCCGCCGTCATTAATGATTAATGAATGAATGGATAAACGAGTTGAATCCTGTCATTACAATGGGCCAATCTAATGAAATTAAGCTGTCTGATGTTTTAATGATAATAATCATACACCACGTCAACGAAGACGCATCAAGGCTAACTACCTTTATGTATGCCAAATACAAACTAAACAATACTTAATATAACGGTGGCAAAATAGACATACGAACCGCCGAATAATGAACCGATACTGTAGCTTAAACAAACTCGCGTCGCCAGAGGAATAGATTGGACCGCTGCCCGCCTCCTATTTATTCGAGAATTCATAATATTATGCTTCTTTTTCCCAAGATTTTAAATGTTTTATTCATCGGTAAATTTTTTTTTTTAGAATTCGATACTCTATGTTAATGTCTCACATGCATAATTAAGCAATCAATACACAACACAACTTCTGCAACACACCGACCGAATCTTGCGAAGCTAAAAGTACGATAAATCGCGCCATAACTCGGCCCAGTTAAGGGCGACATAATGAAACCCATCTGTCTGCCTAATGTCTGTAGGATACATCTAATGTCTGCCAGGATACAGTCTAATATGAAATAACATCGACATTGCTCTGTAAAATAACGTGGTATATGGATTTGGTACTATGCAATTTTGATAAAAGAAAACAAAACGGGGTTTTTGGTGAGGATAAGAGAACAGGTTTAAAGAGCATAAAATGCGTCAGTTTACTCCAGGTATCTGATATTCATGTTAAATATGGTGAAGTTTTACACGACCAAGGTATACACTCTGCTTTTCAATTCAATTACCAGAAAATTAAAAAAGCCGTTATAGATAAAACAATTAATTTCCACCTGCAACGCAACGTAGCTTTAATCATAGAATATGCACTACATAATAGAGCGCTAGTGGCCCAGCGGCGCCCGCGTACCGCGTGCGGTATGCAAGGTTAAGCAATGTGGGCGCAGGTCAGTTCTTGGATGGGTGACCGATTTGAGTGGTTACTAACTGAGCGCTCTCGTGCTTTAGAAGGTACGTTAAGCCATTGATCCCGGCTGCTGTCTACGACAGCAGTCGTTAAGCCAAGTTAGAGGCCTTCGGGCGGCTCGAGAACTTCTAACAGTCAAGTTGCCCACTCACTTGACAAAGGGGGGTCGAAGTTGCACCACGTCCGTAGGGAGTACCCACCGATACCCTACACGTGAGCCCTGGGTGGTGCTAAAAGTGCAACAAAAACTGGCAACCGTACTTATCTTCTCGAAGATCTCACGGTTCGTAAATAAATGCCATACGATTAAATAAAACTACATAATGTAGGCGACTTTCATCTCTAGAGCTTGAAACACGCAGAGCGTGGCGCAGCGCTGTGCGGGGCGGAGGCGGTTTTGGTGGTCCGGGGGACGTCGCACCAAAAAACCGCGCGGTATTCGCACGAGATAGTGATACGTACGATATAGTAGTCTTGGCTGAGACCATGGAGGATTTAAGTACAATGCTCAATGACCTCAGTAAAGCCTCCGAGCGAGTTGGTCTAAGGATAAGAATGTCCATGTCGCACCAACTCCCTTAACAATCGGACACTTTACGCTCGAAGTTGTAGACGATTCCATATACCTAGGACAGACTGTCCAGTTAGGTAGGTCCAACTTCGAGAAAGAGGTTAATCGTCGAATCCGACTCGGCTGGGCAGCGTTCGGGAGGCTACGGCACATCTTTTCGTCCAATATTCCGCAGCGTCTCAAGACAAAAGTCTTTGACTAGTGTGTGTTGCCAGTGATGACATATGGCACTGAAACGTGGTCGCTTACTATGGGCCTCTTAAGAAGGCTCAAAGTCACCCAAAGGGCAATGGAGAGAGCTATGTTGGTATTTTCTCTGCGTGATCGCATCAGGAATGAGGCCATCCGCAGCAGAACCAAAGTGACCGATATAGCCCTTCGAATCGCTAAACTTAAGTGGCAGTGGGCGGGGCACATAGCACGTAGAACCGATGGCCGTTGGGGCGGAAAGGTTCTCGAGTGGCGACCACGTACCGGAAGGCGTAGCGTGGGCAGGCCCCCCACACGGTGGACTGATGACCTGGTGAAGGTCGCGGGTGTCCGCTGGATGCGGGTGGCGCAGGACCGGTCATTGTGGAAGTCTTTGGGGGAGGCCTATGTCCAGCAGTGGACGTATTTCGGCTGACATGATGATGATGATGAGTGATACGTTGAGAAAACGCCTTCCGATAAGTATTAGTAACAGTAATTCTGTTCTGCTCCTGCAAAAAAAGGCTATGCGACTTATAATAAGAACTAAAGGCATACCGATTACGCATAGAAATATGTTCGTAGATTACAAAATCCTGACAATCACTTGTATCTCTATCGCATTTGTGTCTATGTATACTTGCATAAAAATACATACCTAATTTTAATCTAAGAAACAAAAATAAATTGGCACTTACTCAGCCTAACTTTGTCCATTTCAATAATAGTTTTAATAATATCGCAATTTAAATATTTAACCAAACATAAAACAATGTAGGTAATGGAGTATTTTATGAATTGACCATTTTATACAATAAAAGAGTTTTTCGCCAATGCACTGGATTAAGTAATTCTTTAATATTTAATAATTAGAACTACAATGTAACAATAAATAATTTAAGCTGACACTGTGTGTATTTTATTTTTTAATGTATTTGCATATACTTGTACTTAAGACAAATAAATCATCTGAATCTGAATGTGAATTAATTCATTATTCGGCTGTCCAATGCATATGCGTCGAGATACTTTTGCTTAAAATTCGGTAGCAATATTTCTTCAACCAATTTTTTTTTCATTGTGCGTTATTAACATAATAAGGCCAGTAAAAAGCGATTTAAATATACATAGTAGTATGTAGTTCTGATTTGTTTTAGTATGTTCTTTGGACCAGTTAGGGTACCTAGTGTGAATCCAAATTAAAAGCAGTAAAAGAGTTAATTTTTTTAGTACGCAAAAACATACAAAAACAAAACAAAGAAATGAATTTTAAATTTTAAGTGCTAGAGAGGACACTCACTCAGCATGTTGAAAAAAATCAATTTGCAACATCGATTGAGCTCGCTGCGCACTCCGCGAAACTTTGGGACTTTTTTTACTTAAGGCGCAGGGTAGGGCAAGCCATTCTCCATACAAAGGTTGTGCAAGTTTTTTAAGTTAGTTTTGGCACTACAGCATTTAATTTTATTTTTTGTTGGTACATATTGTATATACGCAGAACTTGATGTTGAAATTTTTAATAATATCAAAAAAAAAAAACATAAAATAACTAAAATTTAAAAAGAAAAACATCAAGACAAAGCTAACAAAAAATAAGCATATGGACCAAAAATAGTAACTGGAGTGCAAACACAAACGAAGAAAAACTTGCACAAAGTTTGTATGGAAAGAGCTTGCCCACCTTCGCCTTAATACTCTAAAAGTCAAAAACTATGAGTTTGACGATATCAAAATAGTGTAAGTTTACAATTTCAATAAGTTTGAAATTGGATTAACACTATACTAACTACAACATACTTAAAACCAAAACTACATTTTAGCCTTTTATAGTTAGTGTCCATACAGGCCAATTAGGCAGGTGTCATAAATTCATCACTTGACGCATTATTATATTGGTTCGGTTCCAATTTTATTATAACGCTTAAAATACTCGCGATTTGTACAAATTTAAAAAAGGTTTTAAGTGTCTTACGCAATATATTAATATTTTCTGACAGTGTAAAATATTTACCGGATCTTCTCTCTACATTATTATACCATAGAAGCAGGGTGATAGTTTTTTTAAAGTAGATCTAGAAGAGGTGCCACCAGCGTCAGAAATATATTTCAGGAGTCACCCGTTTGAATGTAAAATAATCGTTTGATTTGTTGAAAGAAAATATATGTATTTATAGTATTTTAACACCTCTAACACTTAAGATAGACACACACATAGGAGTTAGGCACAATAAATGCTTAAGTATGTTTAATTCTAAATTATTTGAAACCGATAGACGTACTCGTAGTGTTACGACCAACCCTGTCGAAGGGACTCGTCTGAAAACCAGCGCAAGGCCTCAAGCCCTGCATATGATGAGACGAGGACCCATTGCCCAACCCAACACAAATTTGAATGTTTTAGGTATAAGTTTTTATGTTTAGTATAAGAGATTTTGTATTATTTTTTGGCAATAAATTAATTTGAATTTGAATTGGAAAGTGTGAATTCACATATACCCAGTTTTTATTGAGCGCAGCAGCCCGTCTGGGCCAGGCCGGTCATTATGCGCTATGCGTCTTTATTTGGTAGATCGGAAGATATGGCCGTCGGTGAGCGAGAACCATCGTTACTTTGGAGAATGAGAGGTGGGAGAAGTGATTGTACATGTACGCAACTGAAGGAGTAATTAATTCATTTATTTAATTAAAGTAATCATATCTAATTGGATACAGTAATCGCCATTGACAACATTTCAAATTTTCAAGTACTGTGAATTTTTCATATTTTTAAGTATCTTAACTCATTATGTTAATTTGGTAACAAGAAACCCCAAAATATATATTTTTATAGCTATTAGTTTTCTAAAAATTCACGAAAATGTGAAGAAATATATATGGGCATATCGTAGTAATGACGTCACTACTATGAAATTGTGACAGTCACAGCGCACAAAAAGTAAATTTGTCTTAGTAACAGTGCTTCTGTATGATTTGTCACGCTGTGACGCTTAACTTGTCACTTACTCTCTTTTAGAATGAGGAACTTTTGAAATTGATTTATTTATATGAAATTGCGATATTTTCGAGAATTTAAAAATGTGTTTCTACTTAACTTTTTATCCTCTATTTGATTTCATCTGAAAAAGCCTGCATAAAAAAATGAAATGTTGTCAATTAGGAGAGCTAAAATACTTACTCTTTGCAAGAGGACATCATATATTACAGACAATCGGGTAGTTTTTTTTTAATTCAACACATTGAACGATATTTTTCCTGGTACTAGTCGAAATAATTAACATACATAATATAAATAAATATTATGTCCTCTTGCGAATAAGTACTTTAGCTCACATAATTCCGATGATCACACACAGTTGAAAAAACAAAAGGTGGAGATTATGAGACCAACCACAAATTTTGCTAATTTCTCGCCTCAACTTGAGATATTTCCATAGAAAAGAAAATAGGAAATCGAGACGAAACTCTATTGACCACCGAATTATCAGGCTATTGCGCTCACACACATTGCTATGCGCTAACATAAGAACGTAAGAAGTAGCGCATCATTGCCATAATTATCAGCAGGGATAATTATTACGCAACGTTTTGCGTGCGTAAGGTAAATTCCATAGTTAACAAGACAGTTAAATCTAACTGTCTTGTTAACTATCGTACGTTCTGAAAGTTCCATGATCAAAGTGTTTGAATTCCGATATGGACTGGATTCACACTCGTTAGGAAATGTATGTCCATTTTATTTAAATCAATAAAGCTTTTCATAATTCAAAGTCCGTTTGTAGCGATTTTTGCGTTTTGGGTTTAAGGCTAGGTACTCAGTGACTTGGCGGGCGGAATCTTCATCATCATCATCCTAGCGTTATTCCCAGTACAGTTGCATCCTGAGGGATGCCCGGGGTCCGCTACCTAATCCCAAAAATTGGCGTAGGCACTAGTTTTTACGAAAGCGACTGCCACCTGAGCTTCCAAACACAGGGGGAAACTAGACCTTATTGGGATGACGCTTGTCAAGTGAGTGGGCAACTTGACTGTTAGAAGCCCTCAAGCCGCCCGAAGGACTAACTTGGCTTAACGACTGCTATCATAGACAGCAGCCGGGATCAACAATATATGGAATTTTCTCATTTTACATTTTAACTAGTGTAAACGTTTGTCCTTAAAGACAGAAAAAGAAATAAGGAAATCAGAGGACAGACCAAACTCATAGATGCCGCCGAATTAGCCTGCAAACTAAAATGGCGCTGGGCCGGGCACCTAGCGAGAACAACCGATGGGCGTTGGAGTGAGAAAATACTCCATTGGAGGCCGCGCGAGGACGTGCGCCCGCGCGGCCGGCCGCGGCGCCGCTGGTGCGACGACCTCGTGGAGACAGCTGGCGCTACATGGACACGAAAGGCCATGGATAGAGAAAAGTGGAAAGAGATGGAGGAGGCCTTTGCCCGTAAATGGGCACACTAGCAAAGTATGTTGTAATTAATGTATAAATGTGAATGTGTAACTAATTGAGAAACCGCTAGTAATAAAGGCTATTTTATTTTATTTATTTATTTTAAACGCCTGTAGTGGTTTACTTGAAGATGTAGATCTTGGGGTTCGTGATGTGGTGAGAATTGATACTCGTAGTCCAAACACGCACGTATAATGAAGGTAAACTTTAAATGGTGATATAAAGGTGTTCGATCACAGATTTTATGTAGCGTTTGGGCATGAGCTGCCCGTTGTACGGTCGTTGAGCTACTGGCCGCCCCGCCCCCTCCTCTACCCCGGCCTGCACCATCCAAGTTTGTCCCGTTTTTGTCAAAAGGCAGTTCTGATGATGGGATCCATGAGGAATTGAAGGAACTCCTCAAATCTTTAAGGCAAACATATAGTGATTTTTGTGTTTTTATCAACAAGTCAAGCATTTTCATCCAAAAATGTGACATTGGATGAAGTGGAACTGCTGATGATGATCAGAACAGAACTCTTCAACGACGAAAAGTTCAGGTTAGGCGATTTGTCCTCCTAGCTGTGTTTGTTAAGCAAGTTCTATTTTCACGATTAATTTTTGTCATGCTCGAGTTCTGATGATGGGATCCATGAGGAATTGAGGGAACTCCTCAAATCTTAAAGGCAAACATATACTGATTTTTGTGTTTTTATCAACAAGTCAAGCATTTTCATCCAAAAATGTGACATTGGATGTAGTGGAACTGCTGATGATGATCAGAACAGAACTCGTCAACGACAAAAAGTTCACGTTTGGCGATTTGTCCTTCTAGCTGTGTTTGTTAAGCAAGTTCTATTTTCACGATTGATTTTTGTCATGCTCGAGTTCTGATGATGGGATCCATTAGGAATCGAGGGAACTCCTCAAATGTGAAAGGCACACAAATAGTGATTTTAGTATTTTCATGAACTAATCAAGCATTTTCATTCATAAAAGTGACATTTGATGAAGTGGAACTGCTGATGATGATCAGAACGGAACTCTTCAACGACGCGTAGTTCACGTTTGGCGATTTATTCTCTTCGTTTTGTTTGTCAAGCAATCAAGGTTTTTCCATGATTCCATGAGGAATTGAGGGTACTTAGTCTTCTACCATTATAAACATACTTATAGCCATTTTTATTTTATTGTATGGAATCTAAGAGTGCACCATCTAAGTATAATAATCTTTCACCGGCCTCCCCCATTGAAGTCGGTTTTTTTTTCTTAAAAATTATTTCTATTACAATTTCTAGCAACAGAAACTAATTTCCGACCTAAATATGACGGCTCCCATTGTGTGTACAAAGTTTCATGTTATTTCAGCACGGCTTTTTAAAATGAGAACGAAACTACGTTTGTATGGAGAATCGAGTTCAGCCGAGCGTACTGGCGACTCTTAAATTATTTCTTTAGTGTCCCAGCTGAGGAAAGTGGAGCAAATACCTAAACAGTACACTCGCCACAAATTGAGTAACAAAACGATTCTTTTCACAACGAGTGCACAAAGGTCCACAAAGCTGCGGAGACATGTTGTAAGCATGTAGGTATGTAAGTATTAAACGCTGGACTCGCTTGACTGTGGCAAGCGTGTTCAGAGAGTTACGTACCCCGTTACGTTTTCAACCGTGATATGGTAAATTTATATGTATGGCATACCAAAAATTACACATATACCTAATGTTATTTTGACACGTTGCATAAACTGAAAAACTTCTGGCACCTGGTGGCGGATCATGTATGTAGTTACGCTACAAATCACACGGCAGCCGCAGTAGATAAGCAGACCGGCGCACCGCATAGCTAAACACAGAAATATACAACAAAGGCAAGCTACTTTGCCCCCTGGCTAGATGCTGGCCAAGAGCAATCCCATTTTTAATAAAAAAAAGCATTAAAACTAACTAATACACTAGCCGTGAATTTGGCGCCCTTAGCCGCCCAGTTGATTTTGTTAAAGCTAGAAATGTTGGGGACCATGAAATTTGATCGATGGGATGACACTTGGCGATATAAGAAAAATCACGGGTCAGTCTTGGATGTTCCGCCGTTCCCAAAATGATGGCCCGCATCTCGTCCCGTCGTAGCGGTGATGCGAACAACAGCTCCCAAAGCGCAGGTGGAGCCACCCAGCACCACGGAAGATGCTAATAAAAATTTCAACAACAACTACATTAATAAAATATATGCTATGCTCAGCAGTGGGCCAGTACGGGCTGAAAATAATGTTTTTTTTTATGACATAGGTGGCAAACGAGCAGACGAATCGCCTGATGGTAAGCGATTAGCGCCGCCCATGGACACTCGCAACACCAGAGGGGTTGTAAGTGCGTTGCCGGCCTTTAAGATGGGAGTACGCTCTTTTCTTGAAGGTTTGAAGGTCGAATCGGTCCGGAAATACCGCAGGCGACAGTTCATTCCATAGTTTAGCTGTGCGAGGCAAGAAATTTCTGGAGAAACGCACAGTTGAGGTCTGCCAACCATCTAAGTGGTGAGATGGAAATTTTGATGATAATATGACATTTAATTTTCGAACCGTGACATCTTCGAGAAGGCAGTACGGTTGCCAGTTTTGTTGCACTTTTAGCCAGGAGTCACGTGTAGGGAAACGGTGGGTACTCCCTACGGACGTGGTGCAACTTCGACCTCCCAAAATATGTATAACAATCATTTCTCGTTTTATTTGATGATCACGAATGAGTTATAACCGTCCAACTGAAAATATGGAGTATTCATCTTTCTCCCGCTGTCTTTAAACAAAGAGTTTAAAAGCCAAGAAGAATAATGATAAAAAATACATGCCGACTTATACACTTTTCAACAACTATCCTTTTACCATAACACCTCGCATATTATTACACCTACAACAAATTCTCCGCCGTACCTGCGCCGTATTTTCCAACTTTCAACTTTGAAGATATATCGCTTTTGTTTTCAAAGTCGATTCGATTCGAACCTTCATTTTCCGACGGGATAATGAAACTTAGAAAATTTTCGTAAAAGTTGGAGAAATCTTTGGCAAGTCACTTCAGTTGATAACTTTATTTAAGTCACACTGCGGGAGGGGGATGTCATACCGATTTTGAACTACATAAAACAATATTGAATTTTCCTGGGGGACAAAATGTTCCTGGTTATTGTCCTTGAATACATATATTGCATGAAAAATTTAGACAACCTGTTTAGCCTAGTTGGTAGTGACTCTGCCTCCGAAGCTAGAGGTCCCGGGTTCGAATCCCGGCGAGGGCATTTATTTGTGCATTTATCACGGATATTTGATCTTGGGTCTTGGATGTTTTCTATGTATTTAAGTACGTATTTATCTATATAAGTATGTATATCGTCGTCTAGTACCCATAGTACAAGCTTTGCTTAGTTTGGGACTAGGTCGATTTGTGTAAGATTGTCCCCCAATATTATGATTATTTTCCATAGGATTCACGCGTG